>OU611918.1:4332570-4337570 GCA_914767705.2 Tenthredo notha | reverse complement strand
AAGCCTCCTCCGATCATCGCATTGAATCAATCAGCGTTAGTAATCGCAAACTTCATGTCCGCTACGATGGGAAGCAACAACCATCAAATCAAACGAGTAAGACACAACAAGCATATCATTTTCGTAGAGACCTTAAGCGAGTACAAACAGACTTGTGAGAAGATGAGGGAAAGAAGATTAGATTTTTTCACGTTTACACCGAGTGAAGAAAAAACTAAAACGTTCGTCCTCAAAGGTATAGACGGAGGCTTCGCAGCCTCAGATATTCTAAAGGAACTGAAAGCTTCAAAGAAAGAAGACCTGGAATTCCTAGATGTGTCAAACTTCACGACGTTAAACGCAAAAAAACTAAATCGAGTACTTCCGATGTTCTTAGTTAAAGTATCTGCGAACAGTTCCATCACAAAACTCGTCAACATAAAGAAAATCTTACATCAGTCGGTGAGCTGGGAAATGTTGAAGAAGAACGACAAAATTCAGTGCAAAAGATGTCAAAGAATAGGCCACGTGGCGAAAAACTGTAATTTAGAGTTTAGATGTGTCAAATGCAACGAAACACACGAACCGGGGGAATGTAAAATCCAAACGTCGGAAGGATTAGCCGATAAATCCTTGATCTTTTGCGTGCACTGCCAAAACTTCGGGCACCCGGCGTCCTACCGTGGTTGTCCAAAGCTAGTAGAATACGGTAAAAAAATAAAGAAAAAACTGGAAGAGGAAAACGAAACCAGAAGAGCAAGAGTCGAAAAAATTGCGAAAAGTGTCAACCCCGGAGTCGCCTATAGCGCAATAGCGGCAAACAACACAAACATCAACAGTCAACCAGCCTCCTCTATCCGCTCCAATACAGAGATGAGCGCAAACAATCCAAACAGCAGACAAGGATCTCCTCCTACAACACAAGAGACAAATAACAGCAGTGGATTCAACGCACAGCTTCAGAAAATTCAAGACTCAGTGAACCAGAACGCGCTAAGTATAGAAAAACTATTCAAACTATTCAATGAGCTCGTGAAACCCATAATAGGTCATGAATGAGAACAATATACAGTGCAAAAAACTTAACATTATATCGATTAACGTCAACTCAATTATATCTATACAGCGAAGACTGAATCTGAAAGAATTGATAGAGTCACACAACCCCGATTTCGTCCTACTAGGTGAAACGAAGTTAAGCAGTAAGTTTAAAATAGCGATAGAAAATTATACATTTATAAGGAAAGACCGATCGAACTCCATACAGGGTGGCGGCACGGCAATATTAGTTAAAAACGAGTTTCAATTTCAAGAAATTAACCCAGCGTGCCTGGTTCGAGCCAGAGTGCTAGAAGCATCCGTTATCAAACTGAAAATAAATCAAAATTACAACCTTTTTATAATATCTGCCTACGCGGCTGGAAACCACAAGCCTGAATTCATCCCTGAATTGAGACATCTTTGTAATGAGTTAGGATTGCATGAGCCGGGGAATTTGTATATACTAGCAGGGGATCTGAACGCGAAACACACCGACTGGTTAAATGAAACTAACAACCCGAGAGGAACGGCGCTGAAAAAATGGATCCATGAGAATGAGATAACCATGAGAGCGAAGTTATTTTGCTCTTTGTTACCTTCGTTTCCCAGGGGAAACTCATTCTTAGACGTCTGTTTAGCTGATCGAAGACTAAAATTTCATAATATCAAAGATGATCTCAAAATGGAATCACTTCCATACGACAGCGATCATAATGCGTTGAAAATTTCCGTTTCCTTCTTGTGCAATCTGCCGTTCATTATAGAGAGAAAACCAAACATTACCCGGTTGAATTTTGCCAAAACAAACTGGGATACGTTTCAAAAACATATTAGTAATAGAGCCGAACTGAACATTCCTGCTAATAGAAACCTGACCAATGAGGAAATTGACTCCTTCCTGAATAAGCTAAATGAAATTACCGTGGATGCAATAAATAAAAAAGTGCCAAAATCTAAGCCGAAAAATACTTTGATAGCTTACACTACACAAGAAATAAAAAACCTGTTCAGACACAAAACTTACCTGATAACCCAAATCAACAAACTACACAAGCATAACCCAAGGGGAAACATTGTTAAATTGAATATTCTAAAAGACCTTGTAAAAAAAAACGAGAGATAAAATTAACGAAAAACTGAAAAAATCCGTAAACGGCCTCTGGGAGAAAAAAATCAGGGACATTTCGATTAACAAACAAGATAAAATGTTCCCCCAGATCAATAGCTTATTCAGAAGGCGAGACAGTCTCCCAATTCCAACTCTTGCAATCCCAAACGAAAAAAGACACCTACTAATAGATTCAGAAATACCGATCCAAACAACTGATACAGATAATAATGGTCGCTTTATTATTAGTAAACAATCCGACAAGCTTAACGTGATTGGAGCGCACTTCGCGGCCACTAATGTCCAGAACACTAACCTAGGTAAAAACCAGCTCACAAATTTGATAGGAAACAAGATCACTGAGTTAAAAAACGAGATACAAAGCGATGAGCGGAACGGTAAGACTGTAATGTCTTTCTCAGACCAAAACACCGCGATAAGCCCCAGATGCGAAGAGACGCCAAATTATTTCACCTCAGAATCAGAATTAGTTGTAATATTCAAAAAATTGAACAACAAAAAATCAGCGGGGTACGACAATATTCCTAATATAGTCTTGAAGCATACACCCCGTAAAATGATCACATACTATTGCATCCTGTTTAATAATGCTCTAAATAATACTTACTTTCCGACTACCTGGAAGACAGCTAAAGTAATAGCACTCCTGAAAAAGGACAAAGACGCTGTAAATCCGACCAGCTACAGACCCATCAGCCTGTTGCCTAACATCAGCAAAATATTTGAAACACTGATAAACAAAACCTTGACAGCTTATTGTGATAAGAATGATATAATCCCCGAATCACAATTCGGCTTCAGACATAGACACTCAACGCTGCACGCGATTAGCAAATTCACGTCGGACATATGTTGGTCGTTGAATAATCGAGATTGCGTTGCAGCTTGCTTCATAGATCTGGAAAAGGCTTTTGACACGGTGTGGCTGGACGGATTGTTTTTTAAACTATTAAAAAAGAAATTCCCACGGCAAATCATAAAAATCCTATGGGTTATGCTTCACGACAAGTACTTTAGGGTAACCGACGGCTCGAGTTCATCCACAAAAACCTTTGCGATTCTGGATGGCCTTCAACAGGGCACCGTCAATTCGCCGATATTATTCAATATTTATAACAGCGATGTCTTAAGATTGTTTGACCTAAACACGTCAGCCTCGAAAAAAGCAATCGCCTTCGCGGACGACCTTTTAATATACGTTACAGGTAAAAAGCCCTCGCTTCTGAAAGTGGAGCTGCAAAATCTATTCAGAAAAATCATTGATTATTATAGCTCGTGGAAATTAAAGATCAACACTGCCAAATGCGAGACTGTCCTGTTTAGGCCAAAACTAAGTCTACTGACAAAGGACGCAAAAAAAAGCTGGAAGACCTTCCAGATATCGGACAGCGAAATAAACGGACTCCAAGTCCCACACAAAAACTCCGTCAAATATCTCGGGCTAACTATAGACTTTCAACTCAAGTTCAACAGCCATTTGAAAGCACAACTTGCCAAAGCATATGGAGCTTTCCATGTCGCGAACCGTTTATTTTACTGCCGGTATCTGGACGCCAGAGTTAAAGTTTTATGCTACCTACTCCTGATAAGACCTATTATCACGTATGGGTGTCCGATATGGTTCAACACAAGCGCAGGGATGATGGAAAAGATCCGAGTTTTCGAAAGGAAATGCCTCCGAGTATGCCTGGGTAAATGGAGGTCGGCCTCGTCGCAGTATGCCAAATTCATTAGTAATGAAAAGATATACAACGAGGCAAGAGTGCACCGAATTGATTGCTTCGCGTTGAGACTGATTAGAGACCATTTCGCCAATGCAGTTAAGATTTCTAACAATAGCTTAATCTGGGGTCCGACACTACCTAACCCACTGTATTTTGATAAATCGTTGCTAACAGGTTTCATCCCGCCGGAGGCCTTCATTTACCTTGACAGCAAAGGGCTAATCCAAGACCGGAATAACATTCCCACGATATACCACGTGATGAGGAGTAACCACGATAAAAAAATAACTTACGAACCCAATTTGAATTGCGCCATGCGACAGATTAACGACATAAGATTTAATATATCCCTGCCACAAAAGGACATTAAAGATCAACATCGCTCAAATCACAGAAAATATTGGTGGCTTGTCTAGCCGACTGATCAAATATCAACAGAAATCTATGCACCTGTTGTAAATATACCTGTTAGTTCATAAGTAAATAGATATGCTCAAGGCACCCCTGGAGGAAGGGTATTTATGTGTGCTCTAGTCCTAGTTATTAAGATAGACTTAGTAAGTAGGTTAAGGAATCAAAGTCATAATACGGATCGATCAGTTTTTTACAGGCCGTTTTTTCTGGTCTACTAGCATTATTAAGGTTAGCCCTGTAGCGAGGCTGCAACAATTTCTCACATTTTCGACTGTCAAAAATACAATACAAAAACCCAGCTAATCTAACAGTCGTGTAGTGCCCGCCATGCGAGCCATAACGCACTAGAATTAATAATTGTCTATGTGAACACGTTGGAGTTTTGTGTTTATAGCATGTATTTTCTTTTGTATCATCTGGCCCTGAATAAACTTCATTTAAAAAAAAAAAAAAAAAAAAAAAAAACACCGGTTCTCGTCCGATCACCGAAGTTGAGCAACATTGGGCGCGGTCAGTACTTGGATGGGTGACCGCTTGGGAACACCGCGTGTCGTTGGCATTTTTTTTATTTTACATCATTTTTGGGCCACTCTTTCTTCTTTTCGCCGACGTGTACGAGTGGCGTCTCATGCCTTTCGGCAACGACCATACCACGTTGAAAACACCGGTTCTCGTCCGATCACCGAAGTTAAGCAACATTGGGCGCGGTCAGT
>OU611918.1:4320070-4322570 GCA_914767705.2 Tenthredo notha | reverse complement strand
GATTGCTTCATTTTGAGGCTGATTAGGGACCACTTCTCAAATGCAGCGAAAATCACATTCAATAGTTTAATCTCGGGTCCATCCATTCCAAACCCGCTGTATTTTGAGAGGTCGTTCTTATCAGGTTTCGTACCTCCCGAGGCCTTCATTCGCCTGGACAGCAAGGGGCTTATTCAAGATAGGAACAATATACCAATAATATACCACCTAATAAGATCAAATCACGATAAAACCATACTGTATGAACCCAACATCGATTGTAAAGACAAGCTAGACACCCGAATTAGATGGAGCACTTCGCTGCCCGAGAGAGACATTAAAGACAAAAGCAGACTAAACACAAAAAAATACTGGTGGCTAGAGGAGCCGCGCTGAATTAGGTAGCATAAGCAACATGGGAAAAAAAAAAAAAAATTTATTTATTATATGTATGTGTACATATAGGTGTGTGAGTGTGTGGGAGAGTGAGTGAGAATGTATGCATAAAAAATTAATATTAAGGTAGAAACAAAATAAAATTTCCGATCAGTTTTATAACCGTTTCTGATCAGTGTAGAAATCGTTCCACGTTCGCCAAGAGCGAAACTACATATAGATGAGGATTGTAAGAAATTACTTTTAGACGGGTTATTGTCCCGCAACAGTTGTTGAATGTTCAGGCGTGCAGAGCTCGTACCAGAGCCATGACGACCTAATTTTTATTAATTTCTCCTACCTGCTGGAGGAGTGCTGGTATATATATAAGATGTAATATTGTTGTTTTTTTTTGTATATTTTGGTTAATAAAACTCCTTCTAAAAAAAAAAAAAAAAAACCATACCACGTTGAAAACACCGGTTCTCGTCCGATCACCGAAGTTAAGCAACATTGGGCGCGGTCAGTACTTGGATGGGTGACCGCTTGGGAACACCGCGTGTCGTTGGCATCTTTTTTATTTTACATCTTTTTTGGGCCACTCTTTCTTCTTTTCGCCGACGTGTACGAGTGGCGTCCCATGCCTTTCGGCAACGACCATACCACGTTGAAAACACCGGTTCTCGTCCGATCACCGAAGTTAAGCAACATTGGGCGCGGTCAGTACTTGGATGGGTGACCGCTTGGGAACACCGCGTGTCGTTGGCATCTTTTTTATTTTACATCTTTTTTGGGCCACTCTTTCTTCTTTTCGCCGACGTGTACGAGTGGCGTCTCATGCCTTTCGGCAACGACCATACCACGTTGAAAACACCGGTTCTCGTCCGATCACCGAAGTTAAGCAACATTGGGCGCGGTCAGTACCAGGGCCTGGAATCTAGCATAGGATGATCGGCTCCCTGTTTTAGTACTGCCATCAACCCCGGCAAGCTTTTCGGCGCTCTAGTCGCAGGCCATTTTACAATCACGCAGAGGACGTCGCCGCCATGTTTGTTCAATTGATTACAACCTGTTGCTTGGCTGCACTATCTCGTGTTAATGTGATTATGTTGTTCTTTCACCATTGTCAATAGGATAAATCCGAAAAAGCATTATTTATAAAAATGCCTAGAATAGTGAAGTGCTGCGTGTTAAACTGTACCGACACAACATCCGTCCGGCACAGATTTCCAATCAAAGAAAAAGACGTTTTTGCAAATATCGGTGTTGACCTAAATCGAGTGAACCGGGAGTGACCCGCATACACGAATACGCATGGTATATCTGAAAATGTATAATAAAATAATGTTAAGAGATCGTACTATAGCGTTAGGTATAAGAGCATGTATATTTACTCATATTTTAATAACTTTACTTAATTATATAATTATAACATTTATTTAATTATAATAACGCATTATAATGTAAAAGTATCGTATCATATGAAACCACTTACCACAGCAGAGATCATAAATATACATTATCTATAATAAAGTATCGATATAATAAAAACCTATTAAACAGATTTCTAGAGTTATTATTTCGCGAATTTTTCTTTTAAGAACTACTAAACATTATTTGAAATTAAACCGCCCTGCCGCCAATTTTCGCATAGGACTGTTTAGTACTGCCATCAACCACGGCAAGGTATTTGGCGCTGACTGCAATGAAACTCTGCCCCACATCAAAGCACTGAACTTGGCCTTCTATACGTTTCTATTCTAGGGTCAGTACTTGGATGGGTGACCGCTTGGGAACACCGCGTGTCGTTGGCATCTTTTTTATTTTACATCATTTTTGGGCCACTCTTTCTTCTTTCCGCCGACGTGTACGAGTGGCGTCGCATACCTTTCGGCAACGACCATACCACGTTGAAAACACCGGTTCTCGTCCGATCACCGAAGTTGAGCAACATTGGGCGCGGTCAGTACTTGGATGGGTGACCGCTTGGGAACACCGCGTGTCGTTGGCATCTTTTTTATTTTACATCATTTTTGGGCCACTCTTTCTTCTTTCCGCCGACGTGTACGAGTGGCGTCTCATGCCTTTCGGCAACGACCATACCACGTTGAAAACACCGGTTCTCGTCCGATCACCGAAGTTAAGC
>OU611918.1:4315070-4317570 GCA_914767705.2 Tenthredo notha | reverse complement strand
TTTCGGCAACGACCATACCACGTTGAAAACACCGGTTCTCGTCCGATCACCGAAGTTAAGCAACATTGGGCGCGGTCAGTACTTGGATGGGTGACCGCTTGGGAACACCGCGTGTCGTTGGCATCTTTTTCATTTTACATCTTTTTTGGGCCACTCTTTCTTTTTTTCGCCGACGTGTACAAGTGGCGTCTCATGCCTTTCGGCAACGACCATACCACGTTGAAAACACCGGTTCTCGTCCGATCACCGAAGTTAAGCAACATTGGGCGCGGTCAGTACTTGGATGGGTGACCGCTTGGGAACACCGCGTGTCGTTGGCATCTTTTTTATTTTACATCATTTTTGGGCCACTCTTTCTTCTTTTCGCCGACGTGTACGAGTGGCGTCTCATGCCTTTCGGCAACGACCATACCACGTACTATTTAATAATTGTCTCAATAATACATACTTTCCGAAGGCCTGGAAAATAGCAAAGGTCATTGCACTACTAAAAAAAGACAAGGACAGTTCAAACCCCTCTAGCTATCGGCCGATAAGTTTGCTGCCCAACATAAGTAAAATCTTCGAGGTAGTAATAAACAAAGCTCTGACTCGTCACTCTAACGAGTATAATGTGATCCCAGAGGCACAATTCGGGTTTAGACACAAACATTCAACAGTACATGCGATCAATAAATTTACCTCGGACATATGTTGGGCAGCAAACAATAACGAGTGCACCGCGGCGTGTCTGGTGGACCTGGAGAAGGCCTTCGATACTGTCTGGCTAGAAGGTCTATTTTTTAAACTTCTGAAAAAGAATTTTCCACTACAACTAATAAAAATGCTTTGGGTAATGCTCCATGACAAGCATTTCACGGTGTCGGAGGGCTCCCTCAGGTCTACCAGGACTTTCGCCATAGCGGACGGCCTTCAGCAGGGGACGGTGAACTCTCCTATTCTTTTTAATATATTTAATAGTGATATTCTTTCACTGTTCGGTCTGAACGATATGCCATCTAGGAAAGCATTAGCATTCGCCGACGACTTGGTTCTATACGTTTCAGGTAAAAAACCTTCTCAATTAAGACATGAACTACAAGATTTACTGAGAAAAATTAGTGATTACTTCAACTCTTGGAAGCTAAAAATAAACATCAACAAATGCGAGACAATATTGTTCAGACCGAACTTGAAAGTACTCCACATTGACGCAAGAAGAAGCTGGAGGACGTTCCAGATCTCGGATACAGACGGTTCGTTGGTTCCTCATAAGGAGATAGTTAAATACCTAGGAGTAAATCTAGACTTTCAACTAAAATTTAACAAGCATCTTGATATACAACTACGGAAGGCTCAGACAGCCTTTAATGCCGCTAACCATCTTTTCTATTGTAGACAGCTGAATACGAGGATTAAAATCCTCTGTTATTTAGTGTTAATAAGGCCCATCATAACTTACGGTGCACCAATATGGTTCAATATCAGTGCAGGCATGATGGAGAAGATCAGAGTGTTCGAGCGTAAATGCCTTCGCGCTTGCCTGGGCAAATGGAGATCCTCGTCCTCTTTGTATGTCAGATACATTAAAAATGCGATGATATACAACGAGGCGGGAATCCACAGAGTGGATTGCTTCATTTTGAGGCTGATTAGGGACCACTTCTCAAATGCAGCGAAAATCACATTCAATAGTTTAATCTCGGGTCCATCCATTCCAAACCCGCTGTATTTTGAGAGGTCGTTCTTATCAGGTTTCGTACCTCCCGAGGCCTTCATTCGCCTGGACAGCAAGGGGCTTATTCAAGATAGGAACAATATACCAATAATATACCACCTAATAAGATCAAATCACGATAAAACCATACTGTATGAACCCAACATCGATTGTAAAGACAAGCTAGACACCCGAATTAGATGGAGCACTTCGCTGCCCGAGAGAGACATTAAAGACAAAAGCAGACTAAACACAAAAAAATACTGGTGGCTAGAGGAGCCGCGCTGAATTAGGTAGCATAAGCAACATGGGAAAAAAAAAAAAAAATTTATTTATTATATGTATGTGTACATATAGGTGTGTGAGTGTGTGGGAGAGTGAGTGAGAATGTATGCATAAAAAATTAATATTAAGGTAGAAACAAAATAAAATTTCCGATCAGTTTTATAACCGTTTCTGATCAGTGTAGAAATCGTTCCACGTTCGCCAAGAGCGGAACTACATATAGATGAGGATTGTAAGAAATTACTTTTAGACGGGTTATTGTCCCGCAACAGTTGTTGAATGTTCAGGCGTGCAGAGCTCGTACCAGAGCCATGACGACCTAATTTTTATTAATTTCTCCTACCTGCTGGAGGAGTGCTGGTATATATATAAGATGTAATATTGTTGTTTTTTTTTGTATATTTTGGTTAATAAAACTCCTTCTAAAAAAAAAAAAAAAAAAACCATACCACGTTGAAAACACCGGTTCTCGTCCGATCACCGAAGTTAAGCAACATTGGGCGCGGTCAGTACTTGGAT
>OU611918.1:4305070-4310070 GCA_914767705.2 Tenthredo notha | reverse complement strand
GTCCTCTTTGTATGTCAGATACATTAAAAATGCGATGATATACAACGAGGCGGGAATCCACAGAGTGGATTGCTTCATTTTGAGGCTGATTAGGGACCACTTCTCAAATGCAGCGAAAATCACATTCAATAGTTTAATCTCGGGTCCATCCATTCCAAACCCGCTGTATTTTGAGAGGTCGTTCTTATCAGGTTTCGTACCTCCCGAGGCCTTCATTCGCCTGGACAGCAAGGGGCTTATTCAAGATAGGAACAATATACCAATAATATACCACCTAATAAGATCAAATCACGATAAAACCATACTGTATGAACCCAACATCGATTGTAAAGACAAGCTAGACACCCGAATTAGATGGAGCACTTCGCTGCCCGAGAGAGACATTAAAGACAAAAGCAGACTAAACACAAAAAAATACTGGTGGCTAGAGGAGCCGCGCTGAATTAGGTAGCATAAGCAACATGGGAAAAAAAAAAAAAAATTTATTTATTATATGTATGTGTACATATAGGTGTGTGAGTGTGTGGGAGAGTGAGTGAGAATGTATGCATAAAAAATTAATATTAAGGTAGAAACAAAATAAAATTTCCGATCAGTTTTATAACCGTTTCTGATCAGTGTAGAAATCGTTCCACGTTCGCCAAGAGCGAAACTACATATAGATGAGGATTGTAAGAAATTACTTTTAGACGGGTTATTGTCCCGCAACAGTTGTTGAATGTTCAGGCGTGCAGAGCTCGTACCAGAGCCATGACGACCTAATTTTTATTAATTTCTCCTACCTGCTGGAGGAGTGCTGGTATATATATAAGATGTAATATTGTTGTTTTTTTTTGTATATTTTGGTTAATAAAACTCCTTCTAAAAAAAAAAAAAAAAAACCATACCACGTTGAAAACACCGGTTCTCGTCCGATCACCGAAGTTAAGCAACATTGGGCGCGGTCAGTACTTGGATGGGTGACCGCTTGGGAACACCGCGTGTCGTTGGCATCTTTTTTATTTTACATCTTTTTTGGGCCACTCTTTCTTCTTTTCGCCGACGTGTACGAGTGGCGTCCCATGCCTTTCGGCAACGACCATACCACGTTGAAAACACCGGTTCTCGTCCGATCACCGAAGTTAAGCAACATTGGGCGCGGTCAGTACTTGGATGGGTGACCGCTTGGGAACACCGCGTGTCGTTGGCATCTTTTTTATTTTACATCATTTTTGGGCCACTCTTTCTTCTTTTCGCCGACGTGTACGAGTGGCGTCTCATGCCTTTCGGCAACGACCATACCACGTACTATTTAATAATTGTCTCAATAATACATACTTTCCGAAGGCCTGGAAAATAGCAAAGGTCATTGCACTACTAAAAAAAGACAAGGACAGTTCAAACCCCTCTAGCTATCGGCCGATAAGTTTGCTGCCCAACATAAGTAAAATCTTCGAGGTAGTAATAAACAAAGCTCTGACTCGTCACTCTAACGAGTATAATGTGATCCCAGAGGCACAATTCGGGTTTAGACACAAACATTCAACAGTACATGCGATCAATAAATTTACCTCGGACATATGTTGGGCAGCAAACAATAACGAGTGCACCGCGGCGTGTCTGGTGGACCTGGAGAAGGCCTTCGATACTGTCTGGCTAGAAGGTCTATTTTTTAAACTTCTGAAAAAGAATTTTCCACTACAACTAATAAAAATGCTTTGGGTAATGCTCCATGACAAGCATTTCACGGTGTCGGAGGGCTCCCTCAGGTCTACCAGGACTTTCGCCATAGCGGACGGCCTTCAGCAGGGGACGGTGAACTCTCCTATTCTTTTTAATATATTTAATAGTGATATTCTTTCACTGTTCGGTCTGAACGATATGCCATCTAGGAAAGCATTAGCATTCGCCGACGACTTGGTTCTATACGTTTCAGGTAAAAAACCTTCTCAATTAAGACATGAACTACAAGATTTACTGAGAAAAATTAGTGATTACTTCAACTCTTGGAAGCTAAAAATAAACATCAACAAATGCGAGACAATATTGTTCAGACCGAACTTGAAAGTACTCCACATTGACGCAAGAAGAAGCTGGAGGACGTTCCAGATCTCGGATACAGACGGTTCGTTGGTTCCTCATAAGGAGATAGTTAAATACCTAGGAGTAAATCTAGACTTTCAACTAAAATTTAACAAGCATCTTGATATACAACTACGGAAGGCTCAGACAGCCTTTAATGCCGCTAACCATCTTTTCTATTGTAGACAGCTGAATACGAGGATTAAAATCCTCTGTTATTTAGTGTTAATAAGGCCCATCATAACTTACGGTGCACCAATATGGTTCAATATCAGTGCAGGCATGATGGAGAAGATCAGAGTGTTCGAGCGTAAATGCCTTCGCGCTTGCCTGGGCAAATGGAGATCCTCGTCCTCTTTGTATGTCAGATACATTAAAAATGCGATGATATACAACGAGGCGGGAATCCACAGAGTGGATTGCTTCATTTTGAGGCTGATTAGGGACCACTTCTCAAATGCAGCGAAAATCACATTCAATAGTTTAATCTCGGGTCCATCCATTCCAAACCCGCTGTATTTTGAGAGGTCGTTCTTATCAGGTTTCGTACCTCCCGAGGCCTTCATTCGCCTGGACAGCAAGGGGCTTATTCAAGATAGGAACAATATACCAATAATATACCACCTAATAAGATCAAATCACGATAAAACCATACTGTATGAACCCAACATCGATTGTAAAGACAAGCTAGACACCCGAATTAGATGGAGCACTTCGCTGCCCGAGAGAGACATTAAAGACAAAAGCAGACTAAACACAAAAAAATACTGGTGGCTAGAGGAGCCGCGCTGAATTAGGTAGCATAAGCAACATGGGAAAAAAAAAAAAAAATTTATTTATTATATGTATGTGTACATATAGGTGTGTGAGTGTGTGGGAGAGTGAGTGAGAATGTATGCATAAAAAATTAATATTAAGGTAGAAACAAAATAAAATTTCCGATCAGTTTTATAACCGTTTCTGATCAGTGTAGAAATCGTTCCACGTTCGCCAAGAGCGAAACTACATATAGATGAGGATTGTAAGAAATTACTTTTAGACGGGTTATTGTCCCGCAACAGTTGTTGAATGTTCAGGCGTGCAGAGCTCGTACCAGAGCCATGACGACCTAATTTTTATTAATTTCTCCTACCTGCTGGAGGAGTGCTGGTATATATATAAGATGTAATATTGTTGTTTTTTTTTGTATATTTTGGTTAATAAAACTCCTTCTAAAAAAAAAAAAAAAAAACCATACCACGTTGAAAACACCGGTTCTCGTCCGATCACCGAAGTTAAGCAACATTGGGCGCGGTCAGTACTTGGATGGGTGACCGCTTGGGAACACCGCGTGTCGTTGGCATCTTTTTTATTTTACATCTTTTTTGGGCCACTCTTTCTTCTTTTCGCCGACGTGTACGAGTGGCGTCCCATGCCTTTCGGCAACGACCATACCACGTTGAAAACACCGGTTCTCGTCCGATCACCGAAGTTAAGCAACATTGGGCGCGGTCAGTACTTGGATGGGTGACCGCTTGGGAACACCGCGTGTCGTTGGCATCTTTTTTATTTTACATCATTTTTGGGCCACTCTTTCTTCTTTTCGCCGACGTGTACGAGTGGCGTCTCATGCCTTTCGGCAACGACCATACCACGTTGAAAACACCGGTTCTCGTCCGATCACCGAAGTTAAGCAACATTGGGCGCGGTCAGTACCAGGGCCTGGAATCTAGCATAGGATGATCGGCTCCCTGTTTTAGTACTGCCATCAACCCCGGCAAGCTTTTCGGCGCTCTAGTCGCAGGCCATTTTACAATCACGCAGAGGACGTCGCCGCCATGTTTGTTCAATTGATTACAACCTGTTGCTTGGCTGCACTATCTCGTGTTAATGTGATTATGTTGTTCTTTCACCATTGTCAATAGGATAAATCCGAAAAAGCATTATTTATAAAAATGCCTAGAATAGTGAAGTGCTGCGTGTTAAACTGTACCGACACAACATCCGTCCGGCACAGATTTCCAATCAAAGAAAAAGACGTTTTTGCAAATATCGGTGTTGACCTAAATCGAGTGAACCGGGAGTGACCCGCATACACGAATACGCATGGTATATCTGAAAATGTATAATAAAATAATGTTAAGAGATCGTACTATAGCGTTAGGTATAAGAGCATGTATATTTACTCATATTTTAATAACTTTACTTAATTATATAATTATAACATTTATTTAATTATAATAACGCATTATAATGTAAAAGTATCGTATCATATGAAACCACTTACCACAGCAGAGATCATAAATATACATTATCTATAATAAAGTATCGATATAATAAAAACCTATTAAACAGATTTCTAGAGTTATTATTTCGCGAATTTTTCTTTTAAGAACTACTAAACATTATTTGAAATTAAACCGCCCTGCCGCCAATTTTCGCATAGGACTGTTTAGTACTGCCATCAACCACGGCAAGGTATTTGGCGCTGACTGCAATGAAACTCTGCCCCACATCAAAGCACTGAACTTGGCCTTCTATACGTTTCTATTCTAGGGTCAGTACTTGGATGGGTGACCGCTTGGGAACACCGCGTGTCGTTGGCATCTTTTTTATTTTACATCTTTTTTGGGCCACTCTTTCTTCTTTTCGCCGACGTGTACGAGTGGCGTCTCATGCCTTTCGGCAACGACCATACCACGTTGAAAACACCGGTTCTCGTCCGATCACCGAAGTTAAGCAACATTGGGCGCGGTCAGTACTTGGATGGGTGACCGCTTGGGAACACCGCGTGTCGTTGGCATCTTTTTTATTTTACATCATTTTTGGGCCACTCTTTCTTCTTTCCGCCGACGTGTACGAGTGGCGTCGCATACCTTTCGGCAACGACCATACCACGTTGAAAACACCGGTTCTCGTCCGATCACCGAAGTTGAGCAACATTGGGCGCGGTCAGTACT